>VFSE01000223.1:0-24444 GCA_010157825.1 Vickermania ingenoplastis | reverse complement strand
CTAACTCCTAACTCAACCCTAACCCTAACCCTAACCCTAACCCTAACCCTAACTCCTAACCCTAACCCTAACCCTAACCCTAACCCTAACCCTAACCCTAACCCTAACCCTAACTCCTAACTCCTAACCCTCCTAACCCTAACCCTAACTCCTAACCCTAACCCTAACCCTAACTCCTAACCCTAACTCCTAACTCCTAACCTCTAACTCCTAACTCCTAACTCCTAACTCCTAACCTCAACTCCTAACTCCTAACTCCTAACTCCTAACCCTAACTCCTAACCCTAACCCTAACCTCTAACCAACCCTAACTCCTAACTCCTAACTCCTAACTCCTAACCTAACTCCTAACTCCTAACCCTTCCTAACCCTAACTCCTAACCTCCTAACTCCTAACCCTAACTCCTAACCCTAACCTCTAACTCCTAACCCTAACTCCTAACTCCCTAACTTAACCCTAACCCTAACCCTCAACCCTAACCCTAACCCTAACCCTAACCTCCCAACTCTAACCCTAACCCTAACCCTAACCCTAACTCCTAACTCCTAACCCTAACCCTAACCCTAACCCTAACCTCTAACCCTAACCCTAACCTAACTCCTAACCCTAACCCTAACCCTAACTCCCACCCTAACCCTAACCCTAACCCTAACCCTAACCTCTAACCTCCTAACTCCTAACCCTAACCCTAACCCTAACCCTAACTCCTAACCCTAACCCTAACTCCTAACCCTAACTCCTAACCCTAACTCCTAACCCTAACCCTAACCCTAACCCTAACCTCCTAACCCTAACTCCTAACCCTAACTCCTAACCTCCTAACCCTAACTCCTAACTCCTAACCCTAATCCCTAACTTAACCCTAACCCTAACCCTAACCTCTAACCCTGGACCCCAACTCCTAACCCTAATCTTCTACCCTAACTCCTAACCTCTTTCCTAAGTCCTAACGCCTAACCCTAACTTCCTAACCCTAACCCTAACCTTTTTCCCTGGCCCTATCCTAACCCTCTTGCTCCTAACTTGTAAGTTAACCCTGTTCCTAAAAGGAACCTCTAACTCCTAAGTATAACCCTAACCCTAACAATGATGCTGAGTTACTAACTAACTTCTGCAATTATTTCCTCTGTCTTCGTGGCATTCCTGTACCTGTTGTAACAATCAAGGTTAACTTAACCCTAACCCTAACCCTAAACCCTAACCCTAACCCTAACCCTAACCCTAACCCTAACCCTAACCCTAACCCTAACCCTAACCCTAACCCTAACCCTAACCCTAACCCTAACCCTAACCCTAACCCTAACCCTAACCCTAACCCTAACCCTAACCCTAACCCTAACCCTAACCCTAATGCCACTACACTAGATAGGCAGGTAGGGAGAAGACGAATGCGCTGGCTGGTAGGTGGCCTACCTGGTCGCGCACCGCATTACTGAAATATCCTATTGCCTACGTGTGTGTGAACCTACGGAGTAACAAAGAGGAGGGAAAAGGGGAAACTGACTTGCACGCTCTCGGCGGAGAATCGTTCATCATATCCAGTTCTCGGACGTCACGGCAATAGAATAGTTCAGATTTCTGTGGTCTCGCAAACCCCATTCAAAGGGGTTACAATTCATTCAGCTTATTGGTTGGGTGCATTTTGGGGTGAAGAGCACCAGGAACTTCATGTTATCGGGTCTTAGTATTACAACGACAACTCTACTGTTAGCATGCCGGTACAAATTTTAGACAGACTGCGTACTTGGACAAGGGTATCAGCTGTTCTGGCTGTGCTAGTTGTTTGGCTTACTCTCTACTCGTTACTCGTAAACCTCTACTCGGAAGAAAATGAAAACGCACTCTCAAAATAATAGCACGGTGGTGCACGGAGAATATCGCTCCACGTTCACGTAAAGAAAACAAAAATGAAAAGAACAAAGTACTAAAAGAAAATAATGAACGAAAATAAAAAGTCTTTATAATGGGTTAACTCACATATATTTCCACAAGAAGAAATCCCAACCTACTTATATCCCATATGGGATTCTTCAGCGTTCTGATGCGTAAATCCTCTCTGCCCTGTGTATAAGCAAGCCACAAGCCACAGGGAATGTTACTGCTGAGAAGAAGAAACGTTGTTGAGGGGCAAGAAAATGTGCAGATTGTAAATACTGCTAGTGCCGTAGGAATTACGAAGAACTAGTGGATGTTAACCAAATGCAATATCGTATCACAGGGGGGAGGGGAAAACACCACACCATGAAAAGCCAGTGCGTTTAAAAGTAAAGAGAAAAGAAAGTATAATAAAACACATACATATATACGCATATACGAACATATAATAGCATAAGGATGTAATAAAATGACCTTCGACCCAGATGACGGTATCAGAGTAATGTCGAAAGAATATTTGAACACAACACATATGCAGGAAAAAAGAAAAAGACAGTAAAAATACAAAGTAAAATAAACGAGTAAATTATTGGCAACTCAGAACAAAAATGAGAAGCCCTCAATGTGTACCAGTCGAGAAGTGCGAAAAACACTCAGTACAATAATCCAACTAACCACTCTCTACTTCACCCACACAAAAAACTACCATTGCACTCAACCACACAATGCACGGCACCTGTCACTTTTTTTTTTTTTTTTTTTGAAAGTTGGAAAGCAACAAACTAAAGGTACCGCACTATAGGTAGTCAACAACGATGAGTGAAGAGAAGAAAGGGTTGTTGACGTCGTCGTGTGAAGAGACATATCAGCAGAATCAGAAGACAGTCGATGCATATCAGATGACATCTTGTGATTGTTAATGGAGTATATAAGAGACCAAGTGAAATCTATATAATATTCTAGCAAAGCAAGTTAGTTTACCGGTGGCATTCCTGTACTTCTTTGTATACAAAACAGTAGGTTTAATGCCACTACACTAGATAGGCAGGTAGGGAGAAGACGAATGCGCTGGCTGGTAGGTGGCCTACCTGGTCGCGCACCGCATTACTGAAATATCCTATTGCCTACGTGTGTGTGAACCTACGGAGTAACAAAGAGGAGGGAAAAGGGGAAACTGACTTGCACGCTCTCGGCGGAGAATCGTTCATCATATCCAGTTCTCGGACGTCACGGCAATAGAATAGTTCAGATTTCTGTGGTCTCGCAAACCCCAGAGCGCTTAATAGTCCTTCTTTGACCTTGTTGCCTTGAAAGGCAGGTCTTCGCACACCGGGCAGTAGGTGCTGTGCAGCGTGGGGAGCCGAGTGTACGGTGCAGGAACTTGAACACTCCAAAGTCGTTTGGATCTCCCCCAAAGCTCCTTGATATGCTATCTGCCGGATTAGCCTTCCCGCTTAGAAAAAAGAACGTGACCTCGATGGCGCGGTGATACCATAGGTCATATACGTACTCGAACAGCTTGTTGAGTGCGTACCCTCTGCCAATGCCGCCGAATCCGTTGCTTCTTCGTTGCGCGTGCACAATGGCCTCGTGGTCGGTGATGACCGCCACCTTCGCTCCGCTGGGTTCGTCCTCTCGCATGATTTGACGTAATACCAGCTCGACAGCTCGTGGCTCAGCATGAGCGGAATGCTGAGCATTGAAAACCGTATGCCTGTTTTATAGGCGCGTATGGGGCGTTGATCCGCCTGTCCTCCTTCTCCCACTTCTGCTGGTAGCCAACTACTACATCGTCACACGTCCTGTGCACATACGCCCCCCATCCGGCAAAAGACGCGTCCGTCACCACGATATAGTCGTAGTCCGCATCCTCGTACGTGGGCTGCACAACGTCGGCGATCTGCCACCAGCTGTTGAGGCACAGGGTCTGGCCAATCTCCAACATCTTCGCGTACACTTTTTGGTCCAGGTACCCTAGCGGTCCGTCCCAATCCTTGCCCTCCACCACTGTGCGGTATACTCCTCGATACGCCCTCAGCAGGGTGAACGCCTTGGCTGGGTTTATTTTCGTCGTGTGAAGGGCATACAGAATGAGGGAGACCAGGGAGACAAAAGAACGGCACGTAAAGCTCTGCGCCTTGAGCGCCAGACCTAGCTTCGCCACCGTCTTGACCGAGTTTCGGATCAGTCTCTCCTGCCCATTCCACGCATACTCTTCGCCAATGAATGTGTTGGGTTCACATCCAATCGCCAATATCTGGGCATCGGTTGCCTGCGACAAAGACTCGCGGTCGGGGGAGGTCATCAGATTCGCCTCCCGGATCCGGTCCACAATGCGCCGGACAGCGCTCACGAACTCGGCCTCCTGCCCCTCCTTTGCCGCGATCATGATGTTGTCGATCATCGTGTGAATCACGACCGGCGTATCAATGTCCACGATGGTCCACGTGACTGCTTGGCCAACAGCCACACTCCACCGAGCTCCAGTAGGAAGGGTGCATAAGCGGTAATATGCGTTCCTCTTCCTAAACACGAATTTGTTCCGTAGCTCCTGGGGTATTGGAATGGCGTCGTAGAAAGCCTCGAAATCAATCTGCAGCATGTACTTGCAGCACCGCAGCGATTGTCTCCGGGCCAAACGGGAAGGATACGACACATTCGGTATCACCTTCCGGTTAACGGCAGCATTCAAAAGCGGCTCCGTGATGAGCCTCCTTCGCCCCTTGAGTTCGGGAACGGCGAACACGTTCACGCCATGCCACCCGTACGGTAGTCGCGCCCCTCTGATCTCTGATTCGTCGCAGCGCTCGAACTTACCCATGCGCACTGCTTCATCGATGTCGCTCTGGGATAGTTGCGTCGACTTCAACGTACGTGATGTCTGCAGGCCCTCAAATGTGCCGGCCCGCATGTAGCGCCACGCGTCGCTTAGGAATTGTTTCGTTTCTGCCTTCGTGCTCGGCATAGCGAAAACAGCATCAGCGTCTACTGGTGTGTTACTCTTCAGATGTAGCGGCCAATGCTTCTTGTTGGTTGGTAGGGGTACGGGTTCAGGTCCCCTTCATCCTCTGAATCTCCAGATACAGAAGACCTTCGTCCAAACCGAGCTGTTTGGTGGACGGGGCTCGCGTGCCTATGTCCTCGGCGCGGGTGGTGGACTCGGGCGGCGCTGTCCTGCGCGGCTACGGCCTCCTTCGTTATTGGGAGGCCATGTCCGATATACCGGTAGAGGGTCTCCACTCTCTTGTGGCCGGTCAGCCGCATCAGGTCCTCCTCGGACACCCCTTGCGCGGCCAGGTGGCGTATCGCGCCTTTGCGCACTGACGGCAGTGCGCTCTTCGGTTCTGGCGCTGGAGCGCCGTGCGGACCGCAGTCCGTAGCTCCGTCTCTTCCTTGAATGGGAAGAGCTTCTGGCCCATGCTGCGGGCGTTCATCTGCCGCTTGAGCTCTGCGGCTTCCTCCTGGACCAGGGTTGAAGCTGGCCAGTACGTTCCTCGGAACCTCGTTCCCTTCCCGAACTTCTGCACGATACCTAGGGAGTGGGTTCCGTCCTGGCGGGGCTGGTCGCTCAGCGTCACGTCCTTCTTCCTCAGCGCCCCGACGTCTCCCGCTCTCGCGGCTAGCGCCCACATCATGGACAAGTACAGGGCGGCCCTCGGGTTGCTGGTGCGGAGCTCCCGAACTGCCTTCTCGTACTGCACAAATGTGATCGGTGCAGGTTCGTTCGTGTCCGACTCGCGCTCCAACCTCTTGACCGTCTTCTGGGCGGCCCTCCACTCGGGGAACTCCGACAGGTTCACCCTCTGCTCTCCGTTGTGTACAGCGGCAGGTCCGGAGCGCGCCGGCCATGGCGGCGTACTCCTTTGCCATCGTCGCTGGGCTCCATCTCCTCTGGCGCGCGTCTCGGCGAACGATCTCCAGAACGGCCGACGCGATGCTGGTGTTCAGCAGCTCTGTCGGCATGTTCTTCAGGCTGCGGAGGCAGCGGATGTGGTGCAGGCGTACTGGCAACGTGGTGCTCTCCCACGCTGCTCCGTTCACGTGTGGGGGTTTCTGGCTGTAGATGTGCCAGCTGCGTGGGCAGACTGCCGGACCCCCGGCCGGGCTGCCGTTCTCGTTTAAATACTGCTCAGGCTCTTCCTGAAGCAGCTCCTCGTACCGTTCGGCCACAGTCCTATCTGCGGCTCTCGGTGTGTCTGTGGCGCGACTCCTGTGCGGTGTGTCTCTGCGCCTTGGCGTCTGAGGTGCCGTGCTCTTGGGGCCTCGTCTAGGGTATTCTCTGAACCCTTCCGGAAAGTACAACCCCACGTTGGCGATGCTCCTCTCCGTAGTGAGAATGTGGGACTGTTGGACCCCACTGCGGAGACTGACGGTGGCTGGACTTGCCCCCAGCACAAAATGGCTGCTCCCGATGCGGTCGGGCAGCTGGCTGGCGGACTCCGAGTGCACAAAGAACGGCTGTCCCTGTCGTGCAACGACTTCCAAGTCGCTGTCACTGACGCTCTTCACCACTGCCTGCTCAGCTACGAGGACTCCTCGCACGTCTTGCGGAACCTCCTTTCCTTGCGACTTCATCCGGTATATCCGCATGCCTATCGAGTTCGCTGTGAGAGAGCGATCTCTCCCGTCTGCCACGCTCATGAGCGCGGAGGCCACTTGCACGTGAGCGTTGCCACGCCGATGGGCCACTTGGACGTCCGCCTGTGGTATGCTCATGACAGAGTCAATCATGACATCCACCTCTGTGAGCTCCTCGTTGGCGGACTCACCAACTGGCACGCCGATCAGCGCCAGACCATTAGTCGGAGGGGATGCCTCCTCATCAACGAGAATTTCCTCCTGGCTCCCCGAAGGCGGCGTGAGGAGTGGGTCGACCACGCGCGGACGACCAGCTGGGGCATTCGGAGCTTCGTTGGCTCTTGCGAGGGCCACCACCCTCTAACTTCTCGCACCGGCGAAGAAGTTCTTCCTCCATTGAGCGCAGGAAAGACGACCTGTCCATGTCGGTCTCCCCTGCCCTCGCAAGAAGGCGGCGTAGCCTGGACCCTATGGTGGAAGGGGACGTGACGTAGGCGTCCAGGTAATTCCCGAAGAACGCTGCAGTCATGAAGAGACCGCAGTCGTTGCTGCCGGGGTTCTGTCGTGGAGATGGCCCTCGTGTATGACGAGATCAGGCCACAACGGTTTCAACTGCTCCCTCAGGTCCTTCTGGACTACGTAAGAGGGAGCCGAGTCGAACGTCTCCAGTAGCGCCTTCCCCTTCTTATTCATCCGCAGGATTCCTTCTATCCAGTGATGGCGGACGAATAGGGGGAAGTACAGGCGCCTCTTCTTTCGAGCATTTTCTGGATCGCTTCCACCCTCTGCTCGGTAAGGGTGGGCAAGGTGGCGCACGGGAGTGCCTTTCCGGCCGGAAGGTACTTCTGGTAGATGGCGTCCAACTCGACATTGTCCGTCATCTTCCCTTCCACAAACTCCCCACCACACAGCACGTTCTTCTTTCGATAGTCGGAGGCGGAACAGCTGTTAAAATAACCTCCTGCGGTTTTCGCACTTCCACCTTTAGCGGTGTCGGCTCATCTGTCTGCGTTGCTGCAGCCGTTGCTTGTCTAGTCGCGGGTTCGAAAAACGTCGCCTCGTCCTTCGCCCTGGCCTCGTGTCCTGTCACATTCACTACAACTCTGTTCTCGTGAGAGGATAGCCGGTCCACCTTTTCGGCTAAATCTGCCACCCAGGCACCAAGCGCACCGAGCTCCTCGACTGCAAACGATTGGGCTTCTGCAATCTCTTTTACTGCCTCGTCCTGTGCATCCATCCGCTCACGGAAAAAATCAAGGCCCTGGGCCACCTGCCCAAAGCCTCTGTTCACCTCCGCAAACTCGGATCTCAGGTCCACAGGAGGGTTGCGAAACATACGGCCTAAGAAAAAACACCTTTTTTTTTTTTTTTTTTTTTTTGAAAGTTGGAAAGCAACAAACTAAAGGTACCGCACTATAGGTAGTCAACAACGATGAGTGAAGAGAAGAAAGGGTTGTTGACGTCGTCGTGTGAAGAGACATATCAGCAGAATCAGAAGACAGTCGATGCATATCAGATGACATCTTGTGATTGTTAATGGAGTATATAAGAGACCAAGTGAAATCTATATAATATTCTAGCAAAGCAAGTTAGTTTACCGGTGGCATTCCTGTACTTCTTTGTATACAAAACAGTAGGTTTAATGTCACTTGGAGATACATAGCTTTGATATATGGAGGAATAATGAAAGCTCTGGCCTTCCGCTGATCTTGTCTTTCATACAAGATACAGCACCATAGCATTTGCTCACTACGTTCGTAGCAATCTTACTGTGGCAAGACCTCAGCCCCTGCTAAGGTTTTCATTAAACTCAAGAGAAAAACATTTAACGTTTGCATTGCCAAAGAAAAACACCATCCATATAATTTCATCATACTCCCATGTGTGTTTACCTCACTGTAATAGACAACTTCACTTGTGTTCACCCAATGTTACACCGGTAGTTTCATTTACATTGTCGCTTAAGGTGCGACTCTATAAGGTGTGGGTGGGCGGGTCAGAAAAGCTTTGCCAAGAGGCAATCTCTACGCCTATATGTTAACGTCTATTCAGTTTATATAAGGTAAAACAGGGAGAGAGGAGGTGATAGGTAAACCTTGCATATACATTGCAATAACAAAGTCAGAAGATATAGTTTTGTTTGTGACATTTATCGACCTGGGAGCGGTGCGTCTCTGCGGTAGCAAATTGTCACTTAGCATATAAACTCATATATAAGGAAGAATGGAAAGGAATCAAGTAAGCCTTGGCCCTCACACTGGTCTTGTCTTACATACAAGACCAGCACCAATGCATATGCTACGCTTCGCTTCGTAGCAATCATACTTTGGCAAGACCTCAGCCCCATAGTTTGTTCTTTACTTTTTAGTTTGCGTATAGTCTATTAGAATAGGTCTCTGCTGGGTTTCGGGCGTGTGACATCACCGAACACGTACTCGTCGCAGAGGGGCGAGCGTGTTCCTTTCAGAGGTGGAAGGCCCATGTCATCGGCGGCTTTGATGACGATTTCTTTTGTGTTGACCCCAAAGTTTCGTGACAGCTGGTCCGCGGGGTTTAGACGGCCAGTTAGGTAAAAGAATACGACATTTATCTTTCTTGTGAACAAGAGGTCGTATGTGTACTCGTAGAGTCGGTTGAGCGCGTAGCCACGGCCGATCCCGCCATAGCCGTTAAGGCGTTTCTGAGCGTGGGCGATCGGAAAGTGATCCGTCACGACGGCCACCTTCGCGCCATCCGGGAGACCCTCCTTTACGAGTTGCTGCAGAAGAATGTGCACTGCTCGCGGTTCTGCGTGAGCGGAGTACTTGGCGCTGAAGTGGTGGCTTCTCTTCGCTGTCATGCGGGCATCCTCGAGGTGGAAGCTTGGAATCCACTTTGCTGGTACGTGGTCACCGCTCTTTTCGACGGCTGTTGCACCACTGCACCCCAGCCCGCGGCTGACGCATCGGTGTAGCAGATATAGCCGTACTCCGTATCCTCGTATGTCGGGCGACGTATATCGGCGATGGTCCACCAGTCGTTGCGGCACAAGGCGTTTCCTAGCTCGTGTAGGTTTTTCTGACTCCTGGGTCGAGGTATATCATCGGCTCGTCCCAGTCGTGTCCCCTTGTCACCTGGCGATAGACTCCCCGATACGCACGAAGGAGCTTGAACGCCGTTGCAGGGTTGATCTGCGTTGTGTGGAGCGCAAAGAGGATCAGCGACACCGTAGAGGCGAAGGCTCTGTTTGTGTACTGCTCGTGACGCAGGCTGAGAACGACCTTGGCAACTGTTTTTGATGAGTTCCGCACCATGCGCTCTCTGCCATTCCACTCGCAGTACTCCTCGCCGAGAAAAGTGTTTTCTTTTTCTGCCAGCCGGAGAAGGTGTTCATCGGGCATCGACAGGAGCTCTTCCCTGCACGGAGAGGTGAGCAGATTTGCCTCGCGTATGCGCTGCAGGATTCTTCGGACGGCCGAGAGGAAGGCCGCCTCCTGCCCTTGCTGTGCTGCTATCATGATGTTGTCAATCAATGTGTGGACCGTGACTGGCGTGTCGATATCCACAATGACGTTTGTGATAGCTTGGCCGACAGCGACGCTCCATCGGGCTCCCGTGGGAGGGTGCAGAGTCGGAAGTACTTCCAGTCCTTTGTCCTGAAAACGAAGTTGTCGCGGATGTCTGTGGGCATGGGGATGGAGTCGTAGAAAGCTTCGAAGTCAATCTGAATCATGTAACGCGCGTAGCGCAACGATTGTCGGCGACTGAGCCTCGTCGGGTACGCAACCTTCGGAATCTCGTGCTTCGCGATAACACCGTTCAGGTGCGGCTCGGTTATCAGGCGCCTGCGACCCTTCAGCTCTGGCACACAGAACGTGTTGACCCCGTGAACGTGTGCTGGAATGGTGGGTCCATTGATTTCCCTCTCGTTACACGGCTCGAACTTGCCCATCTCCACAGCTCTGCGGATATCGTCGTCGCTGAGTCCCGTAGGCTTAATCGTACGCGAGGTGTGGAGGTTGTCGAACTGATGCGGCGTGAGGTAGACGAGCACTTTTTGCAGAAACTCCTTCGACACTGTTGTAGACGTTGGTAGCTGTTTTACCGCAGGTAGGTTCAGTAGCGTGACATGTTTCAGGTGTAACACCCATGTGGAGGGATCCGGTAGGTCGACGATGGTGGCCTTCCCTTCGACGACCTGGATCATCTTGTATACCTCTCGGTGCTTCAACCCCAAGTCCTTTGTAGACGGGGCCCTGTTGCCTAGGAACTCTGCTCGGGGTGGAGGAGGCCGGCGTTGGCCTGTGCTGCGACGCCCTCCGCCGTGAGTTGGCGGCCATAGCCCAGGTACTTGCGCAACGTGTTGACTTGGGTGTGGCCCGTGATGCGCATCAGTTGGTCCTCTGGCACCCCTTTGTTGGCCAGGTGTAGCACTGCTCCCTTGCGGAGAGACTGGAGCGTCGCGTCCGGGCAGACCTTGTGCACCACTCGAAGCGTTTGCTCGCGGACCTCTGCTGCATTCTTGAAAATAAGCTGGGATCCCAGCTTGTCCTGCATAAGGTGCTGAAGCACCGTTGCCTGCTGTGGGAGAAGAACGCTGGCCACCGGGTATGGACCGCGGAACTTGGCCCCCTTGCCCTCGCGGATCGTGATCTGCGTGGGGATGTTGCGGTTGGCGTCCGGTTCGCTGAACGCGATGCTCCGCACGCGCAGCCGAGTGATGTCGGCCGGACGGGCTGCGAACATCCACAGCATGGTCAGGTAGAGCTCTGCCTCTGGGTTGATCTTGGCGAGTTCCTTCCGGGCCTTCTCGTACTGGTCGATGGTGAGCGGGGCCGGCGGGTCTGCCTCGCTTTCGCGCTCCTTTAGCTGCGCCCCGACAAGTTCTCTCTCCATTCCGGGCAGTCCTTCAGGCGGATGCCCTGCTTCTGGTTGGTGTAGAGTGGGAGATTCTCCAGGGCTGCCTCGACTGCGGAGAGGTTCTTTGCGTAGGTGGACCACTTCCACTTGCGCTTCACTGCGATGCATCTCATGTATTCCATAATGGCCTGTGGCAGATCTCGGTCCAGGAATTCTGCTGGCATGGACTTGATCTCGTTCAGCCAGCGGATATGCAGCTTTCTCGTGTCGATGGTCTTGGCGCGCCACGCTGTCGGCTGCACCCAATAGGGCTTCTCCTGGTATACGTACCAGGCGCTCGGGCTTGTCGTCCCGCCCTCTGGACGCAAGCCCACCGCGTTTAAACCCGCTGGCACCGGATCGCTGAGCACCTGGACGAGGTCTGTTTCGTCTACTTCCCTTTCGTTGGCTTTTTGTTGTCTTGGCGCTTTGCGCATGGCCCTCGGAGCTTCTGGGGCTTTGTCAATAGCTATCGCGTTGCGACGCTGCCGCTGTGTGGAGGTGCTCTCCGGATATGCGGTCATGTGTGCAGGAAGGTAGACTCCAGCAAGCTTTTCTGGGTCCGTAGTCAGTGTGTAGTGGCCTGATGTGCCAGATATCAGGCCGGAACTGTGCTTCGAGAAGCTGTGACCCGCGTAGTGCGCTCCAATGCGAAACGTGTGTGTTTCGAGGCGTGGAGGTAGCCCATCGATCCTGGCCCTTGCACATACCACGCCTTGTTTCTGTCGCGTGGTTTGTGTGGTGGGCGGTCCAGTAGACTCAGTTGTCCCCTAGAGTTGGGGACCACGAAATCCAGCTCTTTCTCGAATGCTGCAACTGTTTCGCCTATATCGTACTGCGTGCTCGCCTTGAATCCCTTCCGTTTAGCCTGGTTGGCAATGGGGTTCAGGTCCAGGCACCTGCTACCGCCATCTCCAATGTTGGCAAGCGCTGTGGCAACGAGGAAATAGCACAGCTGTCTCGAGGCTGCTTGTGGTCCGGCTGCCTCCGCCTTTTCCATCGTGCGTTGCACCTTTTCCTGCACATAATTAACTGAAACATTGTTGCCAGTGGGTGCGGGATGGGTGGGTTCTTCTTCAGCTGTGGGTGGGGGGGTTTTCCGCGGTCGACCGCGACCTCTTCCCGTTCCAGTGGCCCCACCGAGAAATTCTTCCGTCTGGCATGGGATGTCCTTGCTCCGTAAGATGGACACCATGTTGCGCATAAATGCTCCAACGTCGAGGTTCCTTCTCTTTACAGCAGCGAGGAAAGGACGTAAACGTTTTCCCAGTGAAAACCATCCGCAATTTGGGTTCTCGTGTGGATGGCGAAGAAGTGGGCGGTCATGTAAATGCCGCAGTCCTCACTCCCCCTTTTCTGCTGCGTACATGGCCTGTGGTATATCCGTAAGGACGGCCAGTACTTCTTGAAGATGGACTCTATGTCTCTGTGCACATAGATGGACGGTGCAGAGTCATAGATGTCCATCACTTCTCCTTCATCCGGATCATTTCGAAGGACACCGGCGATCCAGTGTTGCCGGATGAAGAGTGGGAAGAACAGTCTTCCTAGTTGGTTTAGGTTGCGTCGAATCTCGTCCACTACTCCATAGTCGAGCCGTGGAAGTGTGTTGCACCGTAACACACTCCGAGCGGGAGGTATCGCTGATAGACAAAGTCGAGCTCAGCATCGGACGTTTTGCCCTGGGTGAGATCACCGCACAGCGGCCTCGGAGAAACTCGTCTTTTGAGGTAGTGGGTGACGCAGGGTGTCCCCGCCGCTGCCGCAGCGGGGCTTACGCGTTTTGGGTACTCCTCATCCATGTTGGAGGAACCCCCGCGGTATGTTCCACCGCGACCCCCTCGCCAACGCTGACCGCCGCGACCACGACGTGGCTGCCCGTACTCATCGTAGGGGGCCTCGTAGTGGTGGATGTGCTGCACCTTCTGTTGAGCAGGCCGCCGCTTCTTGAGGTCATCCACCTTCGCCTCAAGCTTCTGGATGTACGAGTAGAGTCGGTCATCATTTTTCTTGTATGCCTCACATATGGCGTTACAGGCATTTTCGATCTCCTGTACATCCACATAGAAGTTCACTGGCTGCCCATTCGCATCGCGCACGGGAAGGGGATCCGCGCCGCCTTCCAAGCTTCCAGGGGCTCCGATGCGGAGGACGGACTCTTCCCTGGCGAACATCTTCTTAAGCCTTTCGGCTTCCGTCAAGGGGTATTCTCCACCCTCGAGACTGCCCACCGATGCCACCGCATCCAGCATCTTCGTGTTTAGCTCACGCAGAACGTGGTCGCTCCACGGGAACATCGGCACCTGCAGCCGGTCCACCTTATGCCCCTCTTTCACGGCTTTTCCGTGTCCGGCCGTACACAACATGTACCAGTTGTGAATTTTAGACGCTGGTCGGCGTCTTGAGGAACAGGATCTCCACAAGACGGCGCCTACCGTCTTCCGAATCGTTGAAGAACAGCAGGTACTGCCCTATCAACGCGAGGAGGGGGGACAAACTCTGGTTGCTTGCCTTTGCCATGTATGTCTGGCGAGCGTTGTTTTCCCAGTCCTCAGGATTTGCTGCGACCGCGGCCTCGTGCCGCTTCCAAAGGTCCTGTTGATTCAGGAGCTCTTTGATCCAGGGCATCCTCCTGATCTCCTCGGAGGTAAAGATTTCTTGCACGACGTTTTCTGTTTTCTGAGGTTCTGCTTGATATTCCTCCACCGCTGATTGAATCACGCGGTTTTGTGGGCAGCATACGCCACTTCTGTAAGGATCTTTGAAGCCAGAAGTTGATCATAAGGCTTCATCCGCTGTTCGATCGTCACTTTCAGTTGTTCCAACCGCTCCTCCTCGGTGAGGGGAGTGGTCTGTGACACAGGTTGAGTTGTCATTAATCAACTCTTGAAAACTCTTGAAAAACGCTAAAGCGCGAATAACCTTAAGTCTATCAGTCAATAAACACGAGAGGAAAGTAGAAGCTATATATCAATGATAACAAGGCAATCGTATAAACAGATAACAAGATAAAGCATATTGTGTTTGTGACATTTAACGACCTCGGAACGGTGCGTAATCCTCGGTGGCGAATCCCTAACCCTAACCCTAACCCTAACCCTAACCCTAACCCTAACCCTAACCCTAACCTAACCTAACCCTAACCCTAACCCTAACCTAACCCTAACCCTAACCCTAACCTAACCCTAACCCTAACTCCTAACCTAACCCTAACCCTAACCCTAACCCTAACCCTAACCCTAACCCTAACCCTAACCCTAACCCTAACCCTAACCCTAACCCTAACCCTAACCCTAACCCTAACCCTAACCCTAACCCTAACCCTAATGCCACCATACTTGAGGAGGTGAGTAGGGAGAAGACGAATGCGCTTGCCGACCGGCACCGCATTGAGTAAATGCCCTAGTGCCTACTGGTGATAGAAAAAAGGAGTAGGGGAAAGGAATGAGTAGGAAAACTAGCTCTTACGTCTCCGGCGGAGAGTCGTTCAGCATATCCGTTACACCTAGGCAACACCCTAGGCAGGCACCTAGGTAACACCCTAGGCAGGCACCTAGCCAACACTCTAGGCAGCCACCTAGGCAACACTCTAGGCAGGCACCTAGGCAACACCCTAGGCAGGCACCTAGGCAACACTCTAGGCGGGCACCTAGGCAACACCTTAGGCAGGCACCTAGGCAACACCCTAGGCAGGCACCTAGGCAACACCCTAGGCAGGCACCTAGGCAACACCCTAGGCAGGTACCTAGGTAACACTCTAGGTAGGTACCTAGGTAACACCCTAGGCAGGTACCTAGGTAACACCCTAGGCAGGCACCTAGGTAACACCCTAGGCCGGCACCTAGGCAACACCCTAGACACACTCCTAAGCAACACCTTAGGCAGGCACCTAGCCCACACCGTATGCAGGCACTTAGCCAACACTCTAGGCAGGCACCTAGGCAACACCCTAGGCAGGCACCTAGGCAACACCCTAGGCAGGCACCTAGGTAACACCCTAGGCAGCCACCTAGCCAACACCCTAGGCAGGTACCTAGGTAACACCCTAGGCAGGCACCTAGGTAACACCCTAGGCCGGCACCTAGGCAACACCTTAGGCAGGCACCTAGCCAACACTCTAGGCAGCCACCTAGGCAACACCCTAGGCAGGCACCTAGGCAACACCCTAGGCAGGCACCTAGGTAACACCCTAAGCAGCCACCTAGCCAACACCCTAGGCAGGTACCTAGGCAACACCCTAGGCAGGTACCTAGGTAACACCCTAGGCAGGCACCTAGCCAACACTCTAGGCAGCCACCTAGGCAACACTCTAGGCAGGCACCTAGGTAACACCCTAGGCAGGTACCTAGGCAACGCCCTAGGCAGCCACCTAGCCAACACTCTAGGCAGGCACCTAGGTAACACCCTAGGCCGGCACCTAGGCAACACCCTAGACACACTCCTAACCAACACCTTAGGCAGGCACCTAGCCCACATCGTATGCAGGCACTTAGCCAACACTCTAGGCAGGCACCTAGGCAACACCCTAGGCAGGCACCTAGGCAACACCCTAGGCAGGCACCTAGGTAACACCCTAGGCAGCCACCTAGCCAACACCCTAGGCCGGCACCTAGGCAACACCCTAGGCAGGCACCTAGGCAACACCCTAGGCAGGCACCTAGGTAACACCCTAAGCAGCCACCTAGCCAACACCCTAGGCAGGTACCTAGGCAACACCCTAGGCAGGTACCTAGGTAACACCCTAGGCAGGCACCTAGGCAACACCCTAGGCAGGCACCTAGGCAACACCCTAGGCAGGCACCTAGCCAACACTCTAGGCAGCCACCTAGGCAACACCCTAGGCAGGTACCTAGGCAACACCCTAGGCAGGCACCTAGGCAACACCCTAGGCAGGCACCTAGGCAACACCCTAGGCAGGTACCTAGGTAACACTCTAGGTAGGTACCTAGGTAACACCCTAGGCAGGTACCTAGGTAACACCCTAGGCAGGCACCTAGCCAACACTCTAGGCAGGTACCTAGGTAACACCCTAGGCAGGTACATAGGTAACACCCTAGGCAGGCACCTAGCCAACACTCTAGGCAGGCACCTAGGTAACACCCTAGGCCGGCACCTAGGCAACACCCTAGACACACTCCTAACCAATACCTTAGGCAGGCACCTAGCCCACATCGTATGCAGGCACCTACGCAACACTCTAGGCCGGCACCTAGGCAACACCCTAGGCAGGTACCTAGGTAACACCCTAGGTAGGTACCTAGGTAACACCCTAGGCAGGTACCTAGGTAACACCCTAGGCAGGCACCTACCCAACACTCTAGGCCGGCACCTAGGCAACACCCTAGGCAGGCACCTAGGCAACACCCTAGGCAGGCACCTAGGCAACACTCTAGGCGGGCACCTAGGTAACACCCTAGGCAGGCACCTAGGCAACACCCTAGGCAGGCACCTAGGCAACACTCTAGGCAGGCACCTAGGTAACACCCTAGGCAGGTACCTAGGCAACACCCTAGGCATGCACCTAGGTAACACCCTAGGCAGGCACCTAGGCAACACCCTAGGCAGGTACCTAGGTAACACCCTAGGTAGGTACCTAGGTAACACCCTAGGCAGGTACCTAGGTAACACCCTAGGCAGGCACCTACCCAACACTCTAGGCCGGCACCTAGGCAACACCCTAGGCAGGCACCTAGGCAACACTCTAGGCGGGCACCTAGGCAACACCCTAGGCAGGCACCTAGGCAACACCCTAGGTAGGTACCTAGGTAACACCCTAGGCAGCACCTAGGCAACACCCTAGGCAGGCACCTAGGCAACACTCTAGGCAGGCACCTAGGTAACACCCTAGACACACTCCTAAGCAACACCTTAGGCAGGCACCTAGCCCACACCGTATGCAGGCACTTAGCCAACACTCTAGGCAGGCACCTAGGCAACACCCTAGGCAGGCACCTAGGCAACACTCTAGGCGGGCACCTAGGCAACACCCTAGGCAGGCACCTAGGCAACACCCTAGGCAGGCACCTAGGTAACACCCTAAGCAGCCACCTAGCCAACACCCTAGGCAGGTACCTAGGCAACACCCTAGGCAGGTACCTAGGTAACACCCTAGGCAGGCACCTAGCCAACACTCTAGGCAGCCACCTAGGCAACACCCTAGGCAGGCACCTAGGCAACACCCTAGGCAGGCACCTAGCCAACACCCTAGGCAGGCACCTAGGCAACACCCTAGGCAGGCACCTAGGCAACACCCTAGGCAGGCACCTAGGCAACACCCTAGGCAGGTACCTAGGTAACACTCTAGGTAGGTACCTAGGTAACACCCTAGGCAGGTACCTAGGCAACACCCTAGGCAGGCACCTAGGTAACACCCTAGGCCGGCACCTAGGCAACACCCTAGACACACTCCTAACCAACACCTTAGGCAGGCACCTAGCCCACACCGTATGCAGGCACTTAGCCAACACTCTAGGCAGCCACCTAGGCAACACCCTAGGCAGGCACCTAGGCAACACCCTAGGCAGGCACCTAGGTAACACCCTAAGCAGCCACCTAGCAAACACCCTAGGCAGGTACCTAGGCAACACCCTAGGCAGGCACCTAGGTAACACCCTAGGCAGGCACCTAGCCAACACTCTAGGCAGCCACCTAGGCAACACTCTAGGCAGGCACCTAGGTAACACCCTAGGCAGGTACCTAGGTAACACCCTAGGCAGGTACCTAGGTAACACCCTAGGCAGGCACCTAGGCAACACTCTAGGCAGCCACCTAGGCAACACCCTAGGCAGGCACCTAGGTACCCCAGGCAGGCACCTAGCCAACACTCTAGGCCGGCACCTAGGCAACACCCCAGGCAGGCACCTAGGCAACACCCTAGGCAGGCACCTAGGTAACACCCCAGGCAGCCACCTAGCCAACACCCTAGGCAGGCACCTAGGCAACACCCTAGGCAGGCACCTAGGTAACACCCTAGGCAGGCACCTAGGCAACACTCTAGGCAGCCACCTAGGCAACACCCTAGGCAGGCACCTACCAACACTCTAGGCAGGCACCTAGGCAACACCCTAGGCAGGCACCTAGGCAACACCCTAGGCAGGCACCTAGGCAACACTCTAGGCAGGCACCTAGGCAACACCCTAGACACACTCCTAACCAACACCCTAGGCAGGCACCTACCCAACACCCTAGGCAGGCACCTAGGCAACACCCTAGGCAGGCACCTAGGTAACACCCCAGGCAGGCACCTAGCCAACACCTAGGCAGCCACCTAGGCAACACCCTAGGCAGGCACCTAGGCAACACCCTAGGCAGGCACCTAGGCAACACTCTAGGCAGGCACCTAGGTAACACCCTAGGCAGGCACCTAGGCAACACCCTAGGCAGGCACCTAGGTAACACCCTAGGCAGGCACCTAGGTAACACCCTAGGCAGGCACCTAGGTAACACCCTAGGCAGGCACCTAGGTAACACCCCAGGCAGGCACCCACCAACACCCCAGGCAGGCACCTAGGCAACACCCCAGGCAGGCACCTAGGCAACACCTAGGCAGGCACCTAGGTAACACCCTAGGCAG
This sequence comes from Vickermania ingenoplastis, assembly GCA_010157825.1. Taxonomy (NCBI): domain Eukaryota; phylum Euglenozoa; class Kinetoplastea; order Trypanosomatida; family Trypanosomatidae; genus Vickermania; species Vickermania ingenoplastis. Next base: position 5,539 of record VFSE01000223.1, on the reverse strand, counting down.
GCACCTAGGCAACACCCTAGGCAGGCACCTAGGCAACACCCTAGGCAGGCACCTAGGCAACACCCTAGGCAGGCACCTAGGCAACACCCTAGGCAGGCACCTAGCCAACACCCTAGGCAGGCACCTAGGCAACACCCTAGGCAGGCACCTAGGTAACACCCTAGGCAGGCACCTAGGCAACACCCTAGGCACACCTAACCAACACCTTAGGCAGGCACCCAGCCAACACCCTAGGCAGGCACCTAGCCAACACCCTAGGCAGGCACCTAGGCAACACCCTAGGCAGGCACCTAGGCAACACCCAGGCAGGCACCTAGGCAACACCCTAGGCAGGCACCTAGGCAACACCCAGGCAGGCACCTAGGCAACACCCTAGGCAGGCACCTAGGCAACACCTAGGCAGGCACCTAGGCAACACCCTAGGCAGGCACCTAGGCAACACCCCAGGCAGGCACCTAGGCAACACCCTAGGCAGGCACCTAGGCAACACCCTAGGCAGGCACCTAGGCAACACCCTAGGCAGGCACCTAGGCAACACCCTAGGCAGGCACCTAGGCAACACCCTAGGCAGGCACCTAGGCAACACCCTAGGCAGGCACCTAGGCAACACCCTAGGCAGGCACCTAGGCAACACCCTAGGCAGGCACCTAGGCAACACCCTAGGCAGGCACCTAGGCAACACCCCTAGGCAGGCACCTAGGCAACACCCTAGGCAGGCACCTAGGCAACACCCTAGGCAGGCACCTAGGCAACACCCTAGGCAGGCACCTAGGCAACACCCTAGGCAGGCACCTAGGCAACACCCTAGGCAGGCACCTAGGCAACACCCCAGGCAGGCACCTAGGCAACACCTAGGCAGGCACCTAGGCAACACCCTAGGCAGGCACCTAGGCAACACCCTAGGCAGGCACCTAGGCAACACCCCAGGCAGGCACCTAGGCAACACCCCAGGCAGGCACCCAGGCAACACCCTAGGCAGGCACCTAGGCAACACCCTAGGCAGGCACCTAGGCAACACCCCAGGCAGGCACCTAGGCAACACCCCAGGCAGGCACCTAGGCAACACCCTAGGCAGGCACCTAGGCAACACCCTAGGCAGGCACCTAGGCAACACCCTAGGCAGGCACCTAGGCAACACCCCAGGCAGGCACCTAGGCAACACCCTAGGCAGGCACCTAGGCAACACCCCAGGCAGGCACCTAGGCAACACCCCAGGCAGGCACCTAGGCAACACCCCAGGCAGGCACCTAGGCAACACCCCAGGCAGGCACCTAGGCAACACCCCAGGCAGGCACCTAGGCAACACCCCAGGCAGGCACCTAGGCAACACCCTAGGCAGGCACCTAGGCAACACCCTAGGCAGGCACCTAGGCAACACCCTAGGCAGGCACCTAGGCAACACCCTAGGCAGGCACCTAGGCAACACCCTAGGCAGGCACCTAGGCAACACCCTAGGCAGGCACCTAGGCAACACCCTAGGCAGGCACCTAGGCAACACCCTAGGCAGGCACCTAGGCAACACCCTAGGCAGGCACCTAGGCAACACCCTAGGCAGGCACCTAGGCAACACCCCAGGCAGGCACCTAGGCAACACCCTAGGCAGGCACCTAGGCAACACCCTAGGCAGGCACCTAGGCAACACCCTAGGCAGGCACCTAGGCAACACCCTAGGCAGGCACCTAGGCAACACCCTAGGCAGGCACCTAGGCAACACCCTAGGCAGGCACCTAGGCAACACCCCAGGCAGGCACCTAGGCAACACCCCAGGCAGGCACCTAGGCAACACCCCAGGCAGGCACCTAGGCAACACCCTAGGCAGGCACCTAGGCAACACCCTAGGCAGGCACCAGGCAACACCCTAGGCAGGCACCTAGGCAACACCCTAGGCAGGCACCTAGGCAACACCCTAGGCAGGCACCTAGGCAACACCCCAGGCAGGCACCTAGGCAACACCCTAGGCAGGCACCTAGGCAACACCCTAGGCAGGCACCTAGGCAACACCCTAGGCAGGCACCTAGGCAACACCCTAGGCAGGCACCTAGGCAACACCCTAGGCAGGCACCTAGGCAACACCCTAGGCAGGCACCTAGGCAACACCCTAGGCAGGCACCTAGGCAACACCCCAGGCAGGCACCTAGGCAACACCCTAGGCAGGCACCTAGGCAACACCCTAGGCAGGCACCTAGGCAACACCCTAGGCAGGCACCTAGGCAACACCCCAGGCAGGCACCTAGGCAACACCCTAGGCAGGCACCTAGGCAACACCCTAGGCAGGCACCTAGGCAACACCCTAGGCAGGCACCTAGGCAACACCCTAGGCAGGCACCTAGGCAACACCCTAGGCAGGCACCTAGGCAACACCCTAGGCAGGCACCTAGGCAACACCCTAGGCAGGCACCTAGGCAACACCCTAGGCAGGCACCTAGGCAACACCCTAGGCAGGCACCTAGGCAACACCCTAGGCAGGCACCTAGGCAACACCCTAGGCAGGCACCTAGGCAACACCCTAGGCAGGCACCTAGGCAACACCCTAGGCAGGCACCTAGGCAACACCCTAGGCAGGCACCTAGGCAACACCCTAGGCAGGCACCTAGGCAACACCCTAGGCAGGCACCTAGGCAACACCCTAGGCAGGCACCTAGGCAACACCCTAGGCAGGCACCTAGGCAACACCCTAGGCAGGCACCTAGGCAACACCCTAGGCAGGCACCTAGGCAACACCCTAGGCAGGCACCTAGGCAACACCCTAGGCAGGCACCTAGGCAACACCCTAGGCAGGCACCTAGGCAACACCCTAGGCAGGCACCTAGGCAACACCCTAGGCAGGCACCTAGGCAACACCCTAGGCAGGCACCTAGGCAACACCCTAGGCAGGCACCTAGGCAACACCCTAGGCAGGCACCTAGGCAACACCCTAGGCAGGCACCTAGGCAACACCCTAGGCAGGCACCTAGGCAACACCCTAGGCAGGCACCTAGGCAACACCCTAGGCAGGCACCTAGGCAACACCCTAGGCAGGCACCTAGGCAACACCCTAGGCAGGCACCTAGGCAACACCCTAGGCAGGCACCTAGGCAACACCCTAGGCAGGCACCTAGGCAACACCCTAGGCAGGCACCTAGGCAACACCCTAGGCAGGCACCTAGGCAACACCCTAGGCAGGCACCTAGGCAACACCCTAGGCAGGCACCTAGGCAACACCCTAGGCAGGCACCTAGGCAACACCCTAGGCAGGCACCTAGGCAACACCCTAGGCAGGCACCTAGGCAACACCCTAGGCAGGCACCTAGGCAACACCCTAGGCAGGCACCTAGGCAACACCCCAGGCAGGCACCTAGGCAACACCCTAGGCAGGCACCTAGGCAACACCCTAGGCAGGCACCTAGGCAACACCCTAGGCAGGCACCTAGGCAACACCCTAGGCAGGCACCTAGGCAACACCCTAGGCAGGCACCTAGGCAACACCCTAGGCAGGCACCTAGGCAACACCCTAGGCAGGCACCTAGGCAACACCCCAGGCAGGCACCTAGGCAACACCCTAGGCAGGCACCTAGGCAACACCCTAGGCAGGCACCTAGGCAACACCCTAGGCAGGCACCTAGGCAACACCCCAGGCAGGCACCTAGGCAACACCCTAGGCAGGCACCTAGGCAACACCCTAGGCAGGCACCTAGGCAACACCCTAGGCAGGCACCTAGGCAACACCCTAGGCAGGCACCTAGGCAACACCCTAGGCAGGCACCTAGGCAACACCCTAGGCAGGCACCTAGGCAACACCCTAGGCAGGCACCTAGGCAACACCCTAGGCAGGCACCTAGGCAAGCACCTAGGCAACACCCTAGGCAGGCACCTAGGCAACACCCCAGGCACCTAGGCAACACCCTAGGCAGGCACCTAGGCAACACCCTAGGCAGGCACCTAGGCAACACCCTAGGCAGGCACCTAGGCAACACCCTAGGCAGGCACCTAGGCAACACCCTAGGCAGGCACCTAGGCAACACCCTAGGCAGGCACCTAGGCAACACCCTAGGCAGGCACCTAGGCAACACCCTAGGCAGGCACCTAGGCAACACCCTAGGCAGGCACCTAGGCAACACCCTAGGCAGGCACCTAGGCAACACCCTAGGCAGGCACCTAGGCAACACCCTAGGCAGGCACCTAGGCAACACCCTAGGCAGGCACCTAGGCAACACCCTAGGCAGGCACCTAGGCAACACCCTAGGCAGGCACACCTAGGCACCCTAGGCAGGCACCTAGGCAACACCCTAGGCAGGCACCTAGGCAACACCCTAGGCAGGCACCTAGGCAACACCCTAGGCAGGCACCTAGGCAACACCCTAGGCAGGCACCTAGGCAACACCCTAGGCAGGCACCTAGGCAACACCCTAGGCAAGCACCTAGGCAACACCCTAGGCAGGCACATAGGCAACACCCTAGGCAGGCACCTAGGCAACACCCTAGGCAGGCACCTAGGCAACACCCTAGGCAGGCACCTAGGCAACACCCTAGGCAGGCACCTAGGCAACACCCTAGGCAGGCACCAGGCAACACCCTAGGCAGGCACCCAGGCAACACCCTAGGCAGGCACCTAGGCAACACCCCAGGCAGGCACCTAGGCAAACACCCTAGGCAGGCACCTAGGCAACACCCTAGGCAGGCATAGGCAACACCCTAGGCAGGCACATACACCCTAGGCAGGCACCTAGGCAACACCCTAGGCAGGCACCTAGGCAACACCCTAGGCAGGCACCTAGGCAACACCCTAGGCAGGCACCTAGGCAACACCCTAGGCAGGCACCTAGGCAACACCCTAGGCAGGCACCTAGGCAACACCCTAGGCAGGCACACCAGGCAACACCCTAGGCAGGCACCTAGGCAACACCCCAGGCAGGCACCTAGGCAACACCCTAGGCAGGCACCTAGGCAATCGCCTAGGCAGGCACATAGGCAACACCCTAGGCAGGCACCTAGGCAACACCCTAGGCAGGCACCTAGGCAACACCCAGGCAGGCACCCAGGCAACACCCTAGGCAGGCACATAGGCACCCCAGGCAGGCACCTAGGCAACACCCTAGGCAGGCACCTAGGCAACACCCTAGGCAGGCACCTAGGCAACACCCTAGGCAGGCACCCAGGGCAACACCCTAGGCAGGCACCTAGGCAACACCCTAGGCAGGCACCTAGCCAACACCCTAGGCAGGCACCTAGGCAACACCCTAGGCAAGCACCTAGGCAACACCCTAGGCAGGCACCTAGCCACCCTAGGCAGGCACCTAGGCAACACCCTAGGCAGGCACCTCCAGGCAACACCCCAGGGCAGGCACCTAGGCAACACCCTAGGCAGGCACCTAGGCAACACCCTAGGCAGGCACACATAGCAACACCCTAGGCAGGCACCTAGGCAGCAACACCCTAGGCAAGCACTCCAGGGCTGGCAACACCCTAGGCAGGCACCTAGGCAACACCCCTAGGCAGGCACATAGGCAACACCTAGGCAGGCACCTAGGCAACAGCCCAGGCAGGCACATAGGCAACACCC